>JAFMSR010000013.1:48382066-48403725 GCA_022818135.1 Saxidomus purpurata
GAAGACAATACAGCTTTTCCGGTGAGTTCTACAATTCAAAGTACGCTAAATTCAAAACACAATGGAAAACTTTATACAAAAGAGAACATTTATGTCCACTAAAAATCCGACTAACATTAAGATGAAGGTTGACTTAACAGAAAGATAATGATCAATGTTAGTTTATACTAATTTATTTTAGCTGGATTGTGAAGAAAGCTTGAAGCTAAGCGAGTCACTCTCAAGTCCGCTTCCTGAAAAAAACAGTACTCACTACAAGTGTTATATGAGGTGGTACCCTCGTGACTCCAGTAGGGCTCAAACCAGCAACCTCTGGGATGAACGGCAAACACCTTAACTTCTACACCACCTCTCCCCTTCACAGCACAAATACACAGCACAAGCATTACACGATAAATAAAATTTCAGGTGCACAAAAATGAGGAAAGGGGTAAAATGTTTATAGTCAAGAAAGTGCACACACTGCGTGACACTGGACTCCTGAACCATATTCAGTGTATCAGCACATGTGAGTATAATTCCTCCTATCCTATTAAGGGAGACAACAATAAGTAGTTCTATTTTCTCATGTACGGTATTGGTTATATACCTTTTATAAATGTTTTTAAGAACACTGAAATATACTACAAAGAACTGTTTTATTTAATGAGGAGTCAATGCGAAACTATCCTATCTGCTTCTAATTCTATATACACTTAGGATAGTTTCACATTGACCACTAATTATGAACTTGGTCCAATGACGTTGGGAAATACATTCTGTACATCATCTTGATGAGATGAAGATTTGACTCAAGTTTCACAGCAATCTTTTAAGCATTAACGAGATATAAGCAAACACAAAAAACCAATGATCCCTAAGTGTGACCTTGACCTTCAGTAGGCGGAGTTGGAACATGGGTTCTGCTTGTTGTCTAAATGACATGAACATTTGATCAAAGTGATACAAAAATCCCTCCAGGAGTAATGGGAGTCGACACGAAAGCTACAACCCCTAAGTGTGGCTTAGACATTGAGAAGACGAGGTTGAAACATGGGCTCTGCACATCCTTTTGAGGAGATATCTATGAAAATTTGACCAAAGTTATATGAAAATCATAACTGCAGGGTTTAGGAGGCATGGAGTTGATACAAAAACCAAATGACCTTTAACTTGACTAAGTGTGGCATTGACTGTGTGTGGACAGGGTTGGAACACAGATTCTGCATGTTGTCTTGATGAAAGTGATAAACATGTGACCAAACTTGAAAACTCTGAAAATCTTTTCAGGGGTTTACGATATATGAAGCAGACAAGAACAATCAGTCTTGACCTTGAAGCATGGGTTACTTTATCTTAATTTATTTAAGCTTGATTGTGAAGAAAGCTTGAAGCTTATCAAGTCACTCTCGATTCTGCTTCCTGGAAAAGCCAGTAGTGGTGTCATAAAAGGAAGTACAGTCGTGACCCCAGTGGGGCTCCACAACAACCGGGACAAGCAGTAGACATCTTATCCTCTACAGCACAGGTTCTGCAGATCATCTTTATGAGAGAAATATTTGACCAAATGTTTATATAAATCCTTCCAGAGGTTTAAGAATTTTAGGATTTATGAAGAGGACATGAAAAATTGTCTTGATGAGGTGAACATTTCACCAAAGCTATATGAAAATTCTTCCAGAGTTTTAGCTTTTACTTTGCAGTTATATCCCTTTCTGATTGTCAATGTCAAAGGTTACAAAATGATCTCTTTAAGCTAGAAACCAAGCCAAGATGGCCCTATATCGCTCACCTTGGCAAGTCCACTTGCCTGGTGATAGATCACTAGACAATGTTATATACCAAATAGATAATGAGCCCCCCCCCCCTCCCCCTCTTGGGAAAGGCCAATTTTAACCCTAGGGGCATAATTTGAAACATTGAAGTGGTCTATTACGCAATGCTACATGCCAAATATCTAAGCTCTAGGCCTTGTAGTTTCAGAGAAGAAGATTTTTAAAGTTTTTCCTATATAAGCCTATGCAAAACTAAGTGACACCCCGGTAGGTCAATCACACTTTGATCTCATTGGTCGCTGTGATTGGCCTACTCTTTGGGAACCAATCAAATTCAACCTTTGGCTATACTGGCTGGAAATTGCAGTCAGGTAAATCTCTCCTATTTTGGAAACAGAAAAACACTTTTGATAGGTATAGGCATGATGGGAGACATGCCGAGGTCCACAAATTCAAGCTAACATATTTGCTCTTATGGACGGACCTTTATAAAATTTGCTTCAAATCAAATCAAAGTGACACCCCGGGCAAGGTCAATTTTGATCCAAGGGGCATAATTTGTACAATCTTGGTAGAGGTCCACTAGACAATGCTACATGCCAAATATCTAAGCTCTAGGCCTTGTGGTTTCGGAGAAGAAGATTTTTAAAGTTTTTCCTACATGTATATTAGCCTATGTAAAACTAAGTGACCCCTGTGCAGGGTCAATTTTGACCCGGGGGTAATAATTTGAACAATCTTGATAGAGGTCCACAAGACAATGCTACATGCCAAATATCTAAGTTCTAGGCCTCGTGGTTTTTTAAAGTTTTTCCTATATAAGCCTATGCAAAACTAAGTGACCACTCACGCTTGGTCAATTTTGACCCGGGGGTCATAATTTGAACAATCTTGGTAGAGGTCCACTAGACAATGCTACAGGCTAAATATCTAAGCTCTAGGCCTTGTGGTTTCAGAGAAGAAGATTTTTGAAGTTTTTCCTATTTGCTGCCATAGCAACTAGAGTTCTGCATGGAATGGAATTCTTTGAACAACTTTGATAGAGCTTCACGCAAGGTACATCCCTGTAAAGTTTCATCAACATTGGCCCGGTGGTTTCAGAGGAGATGTCGTTTGAAGGAAATGGTGGATGGACGGCTGGACGCCAGACGGAATGCAATGCTAATAGCTCACTCTGGCACTTTGTGCCATGTGAGCTAAAAATGTGGGACATAAAATTTAACCCTAGTAAATGCCAGGTCCTCAATATCACATGTAGCAGAAAGCCCATCCAGTTCCATTATAAGCTTCACGGTCAAACACTTTTCCCCAGTCAACTTTGCAAAATACCTTGGTGTAGACATAAAATTTAACCCTAGTAAATGCCAGGTCCTCAATATCACATGTAGCAGAAAGCCCATCCAGTTGAGTTCCATTATAAGCTTCACGGTCAAATACTTTTCCCCAGTCAAGTTTGCAAAATACCTTGGTTTAGACATTAGCTAAGATCTAGCTGGAATACACACATCTCCAGAAAAACAACAAACGCAAAAGGCTTCCTCAAATGTAACATTAAAGCAAAACATGAAAATATCAAATCACTTTCTTACAAAACATTAGTCAAACGACAATTAGAGTAGGCATCATCTGTATGGTCGCCACACACCCAGGTCAATATACATCAGCTCGAAATTTAGATGAGTCAAAACTGATTATTCAAGAGATACCAGTGTGACAGACCTGCAGAACACCCTTGGCTGAAGCACCCTTGAGAACTAGTGTCTAGCCTCCAAACTGGTTATGTTCCACAAAATATACTAAAATCTTGTAGCAATCTCCCTACTCAGTTATCTAGAAGTCCAAAACAGGTTAACAAGACATATGCACCCCCTTAGTCTCTCCCAAACCTATGCAAACTCTTTTTCCCCCCAAACCACAGTCCTGTGGAATAGGTTACCCTCATATTGCACTCCTGCCTCATCTTGAATCATCCAAACAGGCAGTGGCCCAGTCCACTCATTAATCATACAGCAGTTGTTTTCAAACCTTTTGTTCTTTTCCTCTTTTTAAATTTTTTTAACAATCTTGATTTTCTTCTTAAGTGGAAGAACTATCTTGAAGTTATCTTATTTTTTACTATTTTTTTTATTACACCTAGCAGCACTGCCCATAATACTCATCTGAGTCATGAGGCAGTATCACAAGATCTAAAGATCTATAGATAGATGGGAAATATGGACAGGTGACAAACAGATATGGACAGATGAAGTCCATTCCTATGTCCCCTCTCTCTTTGTGGCGGGGTATAAAAAATCACTTATTATCGATTTATTCTGCTTACATGTCTGATTTCTAAATGTGTGTCAAACGGGGAATGTGAGCTGTTACTTTTATTTTTGATCTCATGGTGATGCAGAACACGAACTGAAAAATATCATATGCAAGTCTAAAGTATATGAACTCTATGACCTGTGCCTCAACCATTGAAAGTCTCACATTGACTCCTGAAAATGTTATTTTGACCCTTTAAAATTTACAAAAATGTTTGAATTAAATTTTGTATCAGTTAGATCTACATAGTTTTCGCTATCTGACATGCTATCAAATCTTAAATAATAGTCATATGACTCGATCCCCTCTCTCCAAGAGTGTTCTGTAGGCTTTGAAGACTAGTGGCTCCAACTTTGGAGCCATTGGCGCAAACTTTTTCTGATTGGCGAATTTGTTGGCGCAAACTAAAATTGACCCAGAGGAAACCCTGTTTATTCTTCAATTAAAATTGGAAAATTGTTATTTAAATGAGGTAAATTGTGTATTATGCAAAGGTTGTACCCAATATTGAAACTGAACTTTCCACTTATTATGGAGCACATTAAAATTAGGCATGAAGGTATGACAGTTACAAAATATCAGATCAGTGAAAGGGGTCTCACTGAACTGCTAAATTAATTAGGCTAACCAAGTACATCAAACATTTTGATTCTTATTTTCCTGGGAAGAGAAGTTAATCAGCCTGACACGTGTACCAAGCTATAAAATTCAATTCTGAAAGCGCCTGTCATCCGAGTATTTCACATATCCGAATACCTTAACAGAAAGTCGAACACGTCACGCGGAACAACACTCATAAGTGTCAAAAGACAATATCATTTATATGGATTATTAAACTTTAAATATGGCGCCAACTGCGGCTTCATTCATACACAGCTTTGCCTGGAAACAGATTGTATTCATTGACAACAACAAAAATCGATGCTTACAGCTGCTCTGCCACTTCACTTGTTTACATTGGTGGGATTGGGCAATCGTCCGCTAGAGGGCGTAACTTCCGGTGAAAAGTTTCACGTGTTTTGAAACACAAAATAGAATGTATTTGAAACTTCATTTTTTCAAGGTCTTTCAAATTTTTTCAACTTTATCTTACTGTCGTCTTCGATTTTTTTATAGAAACAAACTTAATAAAAGTAGAGTTTTAACCATAAAATAAACAGAAAAATTGTTGGTATCGGTGTTAACTCGTGAACACCAACTTCAACTTCTATGTACGAATCTAGCTGCATTTCGCTGTATTTGTTCAACTTTCTTCACTTAATTGTGTGGACTGATGAGGATTTCAAATAGTTGAGCTGTATTCCAATTTTAGGCTAACTGGAGATTGATATGCACGTTCTTTTACAGTTCTTGTACAATGTTTTAGATTACGTTTCACAAAACCCAGGGATGCTTTTGACGTTATATTGTCGATGTGGATGTTATATTTCATGTTTTCAGAAAGTTCAACTCCAAGATAAGGATGATGTTTTACAACTTATAAGATTGTTCCTTGCATAGAAAAGTTAAATTTTAATTTATTCCTTTTAGTAGTTATATTCATGATGGCACATTTATCAACATTAAATTCCATTTGCCAAAATCTACTCCATTCAACAAGTTAAACGAGTTAAATTCAACGCTTATCTAAATCATTTTGTAATATGGTATAGTCTTCCACCGTTCTAACGGCTCGATAAAGCAAAAAGACGTATAGATGATGAAATATTGGAAGCAATGTCATTCATGAATAAAAGGAAAAGCGTGGGGCCAAGTACTCTGCCTTGCGGTATGCGGGATGTGACTTGTGAAGAACCAGATGTTTCACCGTCAATCACAACTTGTTGATAGCGTCCCCGTAGAAAAGAGTTCACCCAGGATAAAGTGTCCCCTTGAATGCCATAATAAGACATCTTCTCGGATAGTAGTCTATGTGTGACCTTATCGAAGGCTTTGGTAAAATCTAAAATCGCCATATCGACCTGTAGGGCTTCATTCATTTTCTTCGTGATATCATTTGTTGTAAGTAATAGTTGTGATTCGCAGGACCTGTGCGATCTAAAACTATGTTGATTTTCATGTAGAATATCATTACTGTCCAGTTGGTTCATTATTTGTGAAACTACTATGTGTTCTAACATTTTGGACACGACTGCAGTGAGACTTACTGGTCTATAATTTGACGGTTTAGTTCAATCTCCCTTTTTGAAAAAAGAAACGATATTTGCTTGTTTCCAGTCCATGGAAAGTTAATGAGTATCGAGAGATTGTTAATATAGACTCTGTAGAATAGGGGAAATTTCACTTTCAGTTTCTTTCAATGATATAATTGGCATTTTATCAGGTCCTCTTGCTTTCTTAATGTTCAGCCTTTTAAAACTGTTGGACACTCCCTTGAAAGAAACACAGATCTTATGCATAGAACTTTAGATGTGGTAAAACCCCCTTGTTTGGTATATTGTGTTGAGATCCTCTGTTGTGAATACCGAGCAGAATTGTTCATTCAACATTTCAGCTTTATCTTTTGCATTTTCGGCTATACGTCCGTTATTTTTCAAAGTTCCAATGCTCATAGTGTCCCGTTTACGAGATTTTATATACATGTAATTATATAATTCTTTAGATACTCAGTGGCTATTTGGTTCTAACAAGATTTTTACGTATCGGTAATATGAAATATGAAGTTTGTTTCTAACTTTTTACGATAAATGTTTAACTGTTCTTTAGCCTTCTCGTCCTGTGAAGTATGAGTTTTGTTATACATTATATAAGCTTTGTTTTTTCGTTATCATACGTTTATTATTTTTTTGTTCATCCAGGGTACATCTGGTTTCCCTTTCAAAGATTTCTTTGGAATGTTCTTATCCATGGATTCAAAAAGTTTATTCTTGAAGGAAGTTTGCTCTACAGAGTTTAAGTATGGATTACAATGGAAATATTTATCCCGAAACATTGACATATCTTCTCTAACTTTATCACATTCAGCGTTCTTGTAATTGTATACTGTTCTGGGTGCTTTCCTATTCACCACTGGTTTGATGGAGGTTACAACTGAAAGAATATCATGATCGCTTAATCCAATTGGCGGACATGTTGTATGACGTTGGGTAAGATTTGAATGACTAGTAAGCAAAAGATCCAAGATACGGCATTGCCGTGTTTGCATTAACTTGTTCCAATAGATAGTTTAAACTGATGTTAAATAACTTATCACATTGTAATTTATCTCTTGCGCCAGTTTTCAGACAACCTAAGCCGGACGACCATCAAACTGGACACTTGTTAAAACGCGTGAATATTTTATTAATACGACAAATAGAAATCAAGAAAAAACATTTATTATTCATTCTTCAATTTATTTATATAGATTCTGGTACGAATGCATAGCTGTTAATATTATTGCTCTAGATAGAATCAGCAATATCTTTACCAGAACCAGCATAACAGTTTTTGTTCTGTTTGATAAGTAAGTTTTTATCAACAATTCTTTTTATAGAAGTTGGCCTTATAAAAACTAAAGATAGAAGATACATACCATATATTATTACCAAGAATTTTTTTTTGAATTTTGATACACACAAAAATTACCAATTCATTTTGAGCTCGACTTTTCGCCCCGGCGTCGGCGTTAACGTTTTCGTACCACCCCACTTTATTTCAAAAGTATTAGAGGTATGGCTTTGAAACTTACCATACTTGTTTACCATCATAACCTCCATCTACAGACAAGAGTACATAACTCTGACAAGGTTTTTGACAGAATTATGGCCCTTTTTGACTTAGAAAATGTATTGAGCTTGGTACGTGGCATTCCCTGTTTGATATTATTTTTGTTTTTTTTTGAGCTTGGTTAAGTTTTTCGTTTCACCTCACTTTATTTCAAAACCATTGGAGGTATTGCTTTGAAACTAACCATACTTGTTTACCATCATAATCTACATCAACAGACAAGAGTACATAACTCTGTCAAGGGTTTTGACAGAATTATGCCCCTTTTTGACTTAGAAAATACATTGAATATGGGTAAAATCCACTTATTGCCTAAACCCTTTGATATATTGCTTTGAAACTTTGAATGCTTGTTAACATCATTTGTTTTAAAAATTAAGGCCCTTTATCAACTTAGAATCTTGGTTAAGTTTTTCGTGCCAGTCCACTTTTTGACTTAACTGTTTGAGATATTAATTTGAAAGTTGGAATACTTGTAAACCATCATGATCCCAAAACATGGACAGGAGAAGGTAATTCTGTCAAGGAATTTATTTGAATTATGGCCCTTTTTGACTTAGAAACTCAGTTAAAATAGTCATTCTTGTCCACTTGTTGACTTAATCATTTGAGATATTACTTTGAAAGTAGGGAGTACTTATGTACCATCATGAGACCTATCTGTAAGCAAGAGAAGATAACTCTGTGAAAATGTTTCTTGATTTGTACTTAGAAAGTGGTCACCAAGTGTGCCAATATCGCCTAAAGGCACACCTGCCCCGTATAATAACCTCTACGTAGCTGATAACATCGATGTTTTCACTATAGATGAACTTCAAATATAAATGTTATTATTTGCTGACGATACTGCACTTATTTGATATCCTGAAGATGGTTTACAAGTACATTTGTATATTGCTTTATAAATTGTACGATTACTGCTCTAAGTGGGCCATTGAAGTAAATACAAATAAAACAGCAGTTATGGTATTCAAAGGGGATAAGAGACCTCGAAATGTGTCACTAAAATACATTTTTTGAATAATTATTAGTTTTCATAAAACAAGTTCAACCTTTTGACATATATTGGTGTTACTTTATCGGCGAATGGTTGTTTCTATCAAGCTCAAAAGTCCATATCTACCCTTGTTCTCTCTTAATGCACTTTTTAAAAAACTATGAATTATATTTTTCACTTTTAATGAAATAACCCTATACCAAAATTGCTAAACAAAATTTTGTCACTTCAGAAATGTGGCCTTATACGACAGGGGATCCAAATTCTTGCTAACAACCATTGGTTTGGCAATGCGCTATGCTTGCTGACAGCCCTTGGTTTGGCAATGCGCTATGCTTGCTGACAGCCCTTGATTTGGCAATGCGCTATGCTTGCTGACAGCCCTTTATTTGGCAATGCGCTATGCTAGCTGACATCCCTTGGTTTGGCAATGCGCTATGCTTGCTGACAGCCCTTGGTTTGGCAATGCTATATGCTAGCTGACATCCCTTGGTTTGGCAATGCGCTATGCTTGCTGACATCCCTTGGTTTGGCAATGCTATATGCTTGCTGACAGCCATTGATTTGGCAATGCGCTATGCTTGCTGACAGCCCTTGGTTTGGCAATGCACTATGCTTGCTGACAGTCCTTGGTTTGGTAATGCGCTATGCTTGCTGACAGCCCTTGGTTTGGCAATGCGCTATGCTTGCTGACAGCCCTTGGTTTGGCAATGCGCTATGCTTGCTGACATCCCTTAGTTTGGCAATGCGCTATGCTTGCTGGCAGCCCTTGATTTGGCAATGCTATATGCTAGCTGACATCTCCTGGTTTGGCAATGCGCTATGCTTGCCGACATGCTTGGTTTGGCAATGCGCTATGCTAGCTGACATCCCTTGGTTTGGCAATGCTATATGCTAGCTGACATCCCTTGGTTTGGCAATACGCTATGCTAGCTGACATCCCTTGGTTTGGCAATGCGCTATGCTAGCTGACATCCCTTGGTTTTGCAATGCTATATGCTTGCTGACAGCCCTTGGTTTGGCAATGCGCTATGCTAGCTGACATCCCTTGGTTTGGCAATGCGCTATGCTTGCTGACAGCCCTTGGTTTGGCAATGCGCTATGCTAGCTGACACCCCTTGGTTTGGCAATGCGTTATGCTTGCTGACAGCCCTTGGTTTGGCAATGTGCTATGCTATTTCTCCTACTCGACATGATGGGGTTTCAAGCAAACTGCGCACGAGTTTTATAGTTATTTCAGTTTAATCAGCATAACAATTCACAGAACATAACACGACTAAAACATAAAAAACATTTTGTGCTGCCACTCAATATTGAATTATAGGGAGGCTAAATAGATAAGAGTATTTACGTTATCTATATCATTATCACACACTATATGTACATGTTAAAATATAAGTTAACATTGCTTATCTTTAAAATAAAAAGAACTTCAATAAAAGTATGTGGATAAAGAGCTGAACTTGGAGGACTTGGACACTACTGCGCATATTAAAAATGTTTAAGATCAGATCAGAGATGAAATGATTAGCAATGATTACATACATTTAAGGATTGTAGTAATATCTTGAATTAAGGATACAGTACATTATATACATTTAACAATCTCACATGTTAAATATGTTTTCTGTATAAAAGGTTGTTCCTTACTGATATGCATGTACTATAGGTTAGCAGCAGAAAGTAAGCAATAAGACAATCATTATGTTCTTTATGCTTAATAAAGTTTTAAAGCTACAAACGAAGAACTTCAATTGTGAAGGAAGTATTTAACATAAAGAATAAACCATTAAATGGCTGAAAGAAAGCATAATCCAGCATGAAGAAATTATTTGATGGCATCAGACAAAACATAATCTTACATAAAATGAAACACTACAAGTAGAAGAATGCACGGAATGCTACGAGTTCAAAGCAGCGACTTCATGTAAGTGCAGTAAATAGTACCCCATCCATTTATTTTGCCGTTTAAGTTATTGTGTTAGAATGGAAATTATTGAATTTAACTACTCGACATTAAAATGAAAAGCAAATCTTCGACGAAAACGGCGTTTAAACAGAGTGGGAATGGAACTATATATTAATATAGACTTCATTTGAGCAGACAGCGATTAGCATACTCAATGACACGGAAAGGAAAAGTATGAATCAACATAAAGTATTCAATGACACGGGTTATTTCTTCTATATAAAACAAATGAAAAAGATAGTTTACGCGTTAAAGATTTTTTTACAGCTACCAGTCACCAAACAGTTATATTACATTTCTAATACAACCATTATTTTCGTTTCATCACATACAAGGTACATTAGAAACAAGTTGAATTGTCCACCTACAGGTAAGGGTCTTGTGAAACTTTGTACACATATTCTATGGTAGATTGTCTTATAGCAGAGGACGAACTATGATGTGCCTCGTTTTTATGAAAGCTCCCTTAAAAGTATAGATACTAATTACTTGAGCGTTCACTTTTGGATTTTATACATTGGCAGGAGCTGAAAATTGTTAGGGCCATTACTGATTGATGACCTATTCACATTTGTAACATTTTGTTTGGACTGCCTCTTAAAATCTGTTAACAAGATTCCTTGAAATAGCATATATGAATTGGGAGCATACCGAACTCGGTCTTTCGTCCTCTATATAATATGTATTACTTTTCTGAATAGTGAGAACCGGACCAGGCCTTTTTGTTTTGGGAACTTGCGGACCTACGTTAAAATAAGTGGATGCATACGGGAATAGTTCTTTTGAAATAATCGCTGGATGAAATGGGGAGAGAATAATGTCATTAAGTATTGGATGGCATGTATAAATGTGGGACTAGAGGATGATTCTGCAAAGTAAAATGCACTTCATCAGTCGGTTAGAGTTTGAATAGTCGCACCGAATGAAAACCTTATAATGTTAGTTTAAGAAAATGTATTTAGCATACTTATACAATAACAGTATAGATTTTAACATTTACTTACCAAAAACCAAACGAGTCGCTTTCTAGCTTTTTTAAATCTAACATAGTGGGACAGTAATTAATGCAGGCACATCTCCTCGATGTCCTTCGAATAAATTTGTTAGATTCTTGTAGCGTTAGTTTATTTGTACCGTTTTTTCTGTATGAGCACTATTTATTTTTATTTTTTTATTATTTAGCAATACACAGATCACAATTATCATTTTCATAATAAGTACTATAAAAAAATATTAACAATAAATAATGTAAATATTTATATTAGATCTACATAGGTTAAAATTAAGATGTTCAATAAAGCACTCTAAAACAGGCTATACTTATTTCATAGAAGTGAAATTAATTAAAAGCTAGCATAATTTCCAGTATAAACTAAGATAGAAATGTTTCAATTAATAGTTTACAATGCTATTAAAATGTAAACTTGAATTATAAAAGAATATTTAAAATGAAGAAAAATGAAAAAATATATAGATCTATATATTAAAAAATTGATCTATGGCTGCATGGATAACCCATTAAGCTCGAAAGCTTATTTCCAATGGGGTCCAGTTTAACAATGAAAAATGAAAATCAAGATGGAACCAGAGAACATCGGGATCTTAAAGCAACATTTATTACTTGAATCAATCACTTTTGCAGACTAGCTATATTATCACAGGTTTACTAGCTTTATTATCACACAGAATTTTCACTAGATATATTATCACAGAGGGTTCACTTTATCACAATTTTGACAACATATAGTTACTTAGAAAAATGAAACTAGAATGAAAAGCAATACATTTAAATCTTGTAATACAAAAAACAATTTTCAGATTGTGCCTTCCAGTTTGTTAAAATATGGCTTTTAACTGATGTTTTATACAAAGAGATATTTTTTATTGACTTGATATTTTCTGGTAAACTGTTCCAGTCTTTAATGCCATTATATAAGAAGGTATCAGTACACACTGTATTGCAATGCGGAACAAAAAAGTTATAATTATTTGATCTAGTGTTATAATTATGTATGTCAGACGAACAAAGTGTTGTTTCATATATTTTGGACCGTTATTGTGAAAAATCTTATGCATGTGATTTAGTCTTAGCTGCTTTACTCTGTTTTCAATATTTAACATGTTCACTTCTGAAAAGTCTGAATGAGTTAAACTGGTCCTAGGATGATAATCTTTGATAAATCTAACCACTTTGTTTTGAGCTACTTGCAGTTTCTTTTTCAGGCTTTTGTTAAGACTTTCATACCACGAAGAGCAAGAATAATCAAAGTGACATTGTATTAATGCAGAGCATAGTAATCTTCTGCTTTTAAAGGAAAGACATTTACTTTGTCAGTGCAAGAATTTGAGTCTTGAATTAACTTTGGAGATAATGTTATTGACAATGGCTTCACCAGACAAAATATTTTCAATATTTAAGCCTAGATTTTGACTTGTTTTGTAGATTCTATCGTCTGACCATTACATACAATATTAAATGTTTTGACGTTTCTCAGTTTCTTTCTAGGTCCAAAAAGCATACATTCTGTGTTTCCAAGATGGAGAGATAACTTATTATCAACAAGCCAATCTGAATAAGATTTAAGAACCTTTCCTAATTTGTTTGAAATAATATCTGGATCAGTATGTGAAAAAAGTATAGTGCTATCATCAGCATATAGAATGAGCTTGCAATCTGTGTCGATACTGGTGGTCATGTCATTCACATAGCATAACAAGAGCCATGTTACACATGGTTAATCCCCCCGCCAGGAAAAAGTTACCTGAAGGTTGTACTTTCGTACATTTTACTTGGTGAGAGGAAATCCTTAAAAAGCCGTATAGTTATGGTCATGCTGAGTACAGTTTTCAAGTAAGTGGAAAAAGAATAAGGCAATGAAGAGAAGGTTTGCAAAATTATATTAATGTTCATTATCAGTATAGGTATGATATTTTTCTATTTGACTAAAAGTAGACAAGGTAGAGTTATTGTTCTTGCACACTGCACTTCCTACCAATGTGCTATGTCAGTGTATTAAGTTTGAAGAAAATCCCTCAAGTACTTTTGGAGTTATGCTCCGGACAAAGTTTTTCAAGTAAATCTGATAAAGGGGAATAACTCTAAAAGTAGGCAAGGTAGAGTTATTGTTCTTACACACTGCACTTCCTACCAATGTGCTATGTCAGTGTATTAAGTTTGAAGAAAATCCCTCAAGTACTTTTGGAGTTATGCTCTGGACAAAACTTTTAAAGTAAATCTGATAAAGGGGAATTACTTTAAAAGTAGGCAAGGTAGAGTTATTGTTCTTGCACACTGCACTTCCTACCAATGTGCTATGTCAGTGTATTAAGTTCAAAGAAGATCCCTCGAGTACTTTTGGAGTAATGCTTCGGACAAGTAAATCTGATAAAGGGGAATAACTCTAAAAGTAGGCAAGGTAGAGTTATTGTTCTTGCACACTGCACTTCCTACCAATGTGCTATGTCAGTGTATTAAGTTTGAAGAAAATCCCTCAAGTACTTTTGGAGTTATGCTTCGGACAAGTAAATCTGATAAAGGGAAATAACTCTAAAAGTAGGCAAGGTAGAGTTATTGTTCTTGCACACTGCACTTCCTACCAATGTGCTATGTCAGTGTATTAAGTTTGAAGTAAATCCCTCAAGTACTTTTGGAGTTATGCTCCGGACAAAACTTTTAGAGTAAATCTGATAAAGGGGAATAACTCTAAAAGTAGGCAAGGTAGAGTTATTGTTCTTGCACACTGCACTTCCTACCAATGTGCTATGTCAGTGTATTAAGTTTGAAGAAAATCCCTCAAGTACTTTTGGAGTTATGCTCCGGACAAAGTTTTTCAAGTAAATCTGATAAAAGGGGAATAACTCTAAAAGTAGGCAAGGTAGAGTTATTGTTCTTACACACTGCACTTCCTCCCAATGTGCTCTGTCAGTGTATGAAGTTTGGAGAAAATCCCTCAAGTACTTTTGGAGTTATGCTCCGGACAAAATTGGGACGGACGCACGGACGGACGGACAGACGGACGGACGGACGAAGAGCATTTCTAATATCCCCTTCGCCTTCGGCGGGGGGGGGGGATAAAAAAAGTAAGGGACCTAATATACTGCCCTGGGGAACTCCACAAGTAACAGTAGCAGGAGATGAAAGAGTTTTCTCAATATTAACAACTTGTTTCCTGTTTATCAAATATGACTGAAACCAGTCTGTGTTAGAAACTCCCATAAGATGTAGTTTTCTGAATAAGATGTTATGATCAACAGTATCGAAGGCTTTTTGCAAATCTATCATAATCATACCAGTAAATAATCCTCTAGAATTGTTATTCTTAATACAATGTAAAAGATGAATAAGACAAGTGTCAGTTGAGTGTGAACTCCTAAAACCCGACTGGTGTTCATACAGTATATTATTTTTAGTTAAAAACAATGTTAACTGTGTGTATGCAGCTCTTTCTAATATCTTAGAAATAATACTTCAAATACTGACGGGTCGGTAGTTACCCACATCAAGAGTGCTATTCTTTTTATACAAAGGTTTGACTCTGGCAAGTTTCATTTCATCAGGAACATATTAAGGCTCAATTAATTATTACAAAAGAAAAATATAGAAAAAGATTCACTTTTTGCCGTGTTGTTAACGAAATTATGTCACTGAAAGCACTAACGTTCAGGTACCCGAGATTAGTTGTGATGGTCCACACAAAAGAGGACATACAGGCAACAGTCATATTTGCTCGGAAATTTAACTTGCACGTGACAATTAGAAGTGCCGGTCACGACTACGTCGGAAGATCCACATGGGACGGAAGTATAAACATTAATCTTTCGGAAATGAAGAAGTATGAGGTCAATCTGGATTCCCACAGAAGTGAACATGGAGAGATCAGAGTTCAGACTGGACTGACGTGGGCAGAAATATATGAAATGGTGAGATCGAACACATTTTAGATACGATTTAAAATAGTACCATCAATAGTAATTGAAATTACGCTTTGAACAACACTGACTTTGCATAATAAACGCATACTACAATTTCCCTAAAGGTGATAGATGCAGTACTTGAAGTAGAATATATATTTTTTGTAATGTTATGAAAAAGCTCAAGACATTTATTTATTAAATACAAGGTTTAACTGCTTGGGGTTTGTAATAAAATCACTACACAACAGAAAAGTCATAAGGTCTCATCAAGTATATGGTTTATGGCCCAGGAACCCAAGTTCTGATATATGCTGGAGAGCAGTAAAAAATAATTTAAACTGGTTGAGCATTTAGCGTTCTTATCTGAAAAGTTTTACAGTGAGAAAGAGTTATTACATGGAAATCATAGGAAAAAGGCTAATTGCGAGAAAATTTCATTTGTTATCAAAACCAGTTTCCATTCCATAAATTGACTTAATCGCTTCATGAAATGATTGTAGTGATATTCAAGGAGTGTCATTAATTTTCCTCTGACCTTTTTTTTAAATAACCTAAAAAAACTGCGTTTTTGAAACACATATTTGTAGCCGGACCCGTGTGGTATTCGTGTTGTCTCCCCTGTAGAAATAGAGTAAATTCTATTACTAGATCTTTTATGCTAAGTCTAGTAAATATAGCTAATGTTTTCATCAGCTTGACAAGAAATACCAGCGTACCATTGTAGGTGGAAGTGCTCATACAGTGACCTCTGGTGGTTACACTCTAGGTGGAGGACATAGTCCAATCTCAAGGTCACTTGGTTACGCTGTTGACAATGTCCTAGAAATTCAGGTAAGTTTTAAGTACATTTCCTATTAAAATACCTGACATAGATCTATTTCATACATAACGTTCTTAAGTTACAATATATAACTTTTAATTTAAGCTGTGTAATAATTAACAGAGCTAAGGAAAAGTGACATCATCGTGTCTGAAATCAATCTCGGATGGTATGGGCATTTTTGGGGAATGTAGAGTATGTTTAACATAATAAATGTATTAACTAATTTTATGATTAAGTAGATTCTAATTGATTGATTGAATTACACATAATGTTCAAAACCTTAAAAAACAACTTCATGTAAATATCTGCTTTCGGACACACATGATACAAAACTAGTAAATCATACTATTATCATTAAAAGATTAATTATTCATAATAAAATTATCTTTTTTTTTATTGCAATAGAGAGACTATGATGATGATATGATATATTTAGAATTAATGTATGTCAGCATATGGAACGTATTATCTGTATTTTCATACAAAGAAAATGCAAAAAATGTGTAATTATAGACAAATGGGATAACGTATTTCTGGATTATGTTGAAATTAAAAAAAACATTTTCTATCATTTTTGGCCTGGGGACTGAAAGTCCCCTAGGCCTAAGTTAGCATACCACATTTCAAACACTGCTGACAATTTAACTGTGCTATGTGCGAATAACAACTGTAAACATGCGCTTTGGGAAAGTAGTGCAAGACAGACCAGATCAATCTTTTGTTTGAATGTCGCATACGATAAGAACATATTACAAATAAAAACAGTACATACAACTTCAAACGATTGCTGAAAGGTCTATAGCTTACGGGCTGCATTACACATTTTTTTCTGTTTTAGAAATTACTGCGCTGTTAGCTGATTACGGAAGATAATCATATGCATATCACGGAAAAGTACGGATATTTACGGAAATTTACGGAAACGTACGGAATTCGATATAAGAGTTTGTAGTTTGATTTTAAAATTTCTGATGTTATTTCATTGACAACTTTCTTATTTACGAACGATTACATATATATTTACCTAAAAATAAATTTCTTTAAAAAAAAAAGATACAATTTACGTACATTCCCGAGAAGGAACTCACGTTATCAAAATCACCCGCCATTTATCGAGGACGCTGCATGTCAAGGCCCAGTGAACGGTTTCACCGATTACAACTACAAGGTAACCAAGAATCATTTTTGGTTTTCCCTGTTATACACATTGTACAGTACTGTATTTATATTTCATTGTTGGTATTGCTTTGTTTATTTCTGTTTCAAGGTCTTGTCCTTGGTACACAATAATTTTCGATCCACATCATCAGATATCGCTTGAAGTTGAACAAAGCGCAGATTGAATTATTTTTATTGTTCTCTCAAACAATTGATATGTTGACCATGTGATTATTTTTCATTTAGCGTACGTTTTATAATAAAACAAACTTCTCTGCCACCCATATATTTGTGAATCATTCATTCTGTGTCATATACTAAATTTCGCCCTATGCACATTTCGACCCGCGCTTTAGGTAAGGTTCAGCGTAAATCACGAAGGTCAAAAGTTGTTTTTAGGGGAGTTAATCTATAGCCCCCAGTCCTTCAGCGCTCACAGCGCTTTGATTTGATTTGGACTTGCACTGTCATTAATTCAGGCTGTCCTGGCAGATGTTCGAGTTGCAACATGTACAGAGTCAAAAACAGTGATAGAAGAACCTGACGGATCTACCACCTTCAAAAATGATGGGGATTTGTTTTGGGCAATGCGAGGTGGTGGTAGCGAGACTTTTGGCGTGGTCGTTTACTTTGTCGGATCCCTGCTTGAATGGTCAAAGTAGACACTTGGTTTTCTCTGAAAATAGATAAATACGGGGTAGACGGAAGTACTGGAGTATTGACGGCGTTGAATAACTTGATAAATTTTCTACCAAGCGAATGGGGTGGCTACTACATTTTACAGAATAAACGAAGAAATTATAACCAAATGACAGTGACAGGAATATTGTATTTGTCCATGAATAAGTTTGGCCCATGGGACGGCTCAGAAGAAAATACTTTCCAAGAGTTAATTGATCTGAGTAAAGAACACCAAGTAAACGTTACATTAACTAACCATAGCAGTTTCTGGGACTATTCAAAAAACGTAAAAAAATCCATTTATCACACGCATATATTTAGCAGGCACCATGCTGCAACCAGACAAAGTGAACGAAGAGTTCATACAATTCATTCAGCAGGAATTCTTCTTGAATTTCAAAACTACGTCTGTAGGATGTACCGGAATTATGCTTGGAGGTAGGGAAAATTGTACAAGTATATGATGTAGAATTAAGATTATGATGTTAAAGAAATTCTACGGTTTGATAATTAATGAAATATTTAGTTATAAGTCCCAATCATCAGTATTGCAAAGATGCGTATTTGCGGACGGGATGATTTGACACATTAGGCATCAGCCGTTATAGTTTTTTCAAACAACTTAATGTCATCTCTTCTAACATTTCACTATATTTCCTTCCTCTGACACTAACGATGTCGAGATGAGAGCTTGGATAGAGAAAATATTTCTTTCTTTTGACAGAAAGGATTTCTCATTACAAAAGTTTTGTTAAACTCAACAGACTTTTAAAGTCTAGATTCGAATGTCCGATATCTGTCAAATGCACATGTAAAACGTACATTGTATAAACTTTCAGATTGTCAATACCTAAATCATCGTTAGAGCACCAAACTGACTCTGTAACTTTAAGAATAATAATGTATTTCTTTATACTAGTACATCTTAATCATTAAAATTGCAGATTTGACCCATACATTCCAATGTCCATTATACATCGAATACATAATATCAACATGTACATTGGACATTCAGATTTTCAATCTCTATATCTTCGCCAGAGTACCACGTAAAGATTTAAATAATGATGCATTTATTTATAATTGCAGATAAGCGAATGTCCGTATGGGTTGATAATAACCTGTACACTCGAATGCCCAATATCCCTCGAATGTACATGTTAAGATATACATTGGACATTCAGATTTGCAATCGCTATATATCTTCGCCAGAGTACCAATACTTGCTCTAGAACACTTTTAAAACCTTTTTCATTGTACATTCGACGGATATTGGACATTCGGATGAAAAGGTCAAGCTCAACCTACACGGATATTCGCAGCTCTGCAATTTTGATGATTAGGACTTTACATTACTATTACAATTTCAAAGTTTTGTGCTGTGTTAAGCTCCTTGTGGTCTGTAAATGACATTTTTGGTTAAACAATCTGATTTGATCGGCTATCCAATATCTTTCCAAGTTTACGGCTTGGTTGTCGGAGTAACATCTTTTGCTTTCGAGCAGTTGTATCGTTCTGGAATAAACTTTATTCTCTATAAGAAATGTTTTAGTCGGAAACAGCGGATCTCTTCGAAAGTGGCAACTTGCCGAAGTTTTGTTTGCCGTGCTAATGTATGCTTAGGTGTTCCCCTTTTTCTGGAAAACATACTAGTTTTTATATAGCGATGCTCACAATCCATACAAGTCTAGTAAACGGATATGTGTTTTGAAATATGTCATTTCTTTTTCATTCTATTTCCGTGACAATGCATTTAAATCTACATGTAGTGTATCCCTTTGACCACATACCTAAACTCAACCATAAAGGATCTTTCATGACCTTCTGAAGCTTCATGAAGTGACGATACTGTATAGTAAGGGCAGGTAACCACTGAGATGAGTTTGCTGCGGTAAGACCCGGTTTTCATGTTATATTATTGCTTGTTACTAAAACTGTCAATTTCAGCAGACGTGGAGTTTTATATTGAATTATTAGGCGTGTACCCAGGAAATGACTTGGTGTGTTCAGGTATGTACAAGGCAAGTTTGACCGAATATCTTATATTGCAGGACGAACTACAGAATTCTCTGTTGATTCAACACCACTCGGTCCCGGGTATAGAACAGCCATTTCCTGTTTAACATGTTACGTGGTGCTTGGAAACCCGATGAGTCAACCTTGGTTCGAGCAGTCAATATTTGACGACACGCTCATTCCTCTAGCTGATAAAATGAGTGAGAGACTTCGTTGGTTTGGTAGCGGTATGTACTTCAACGAACATTCTAAAAATAATCCGCACTGGTGAGAGGATTGCTGGGGTTCTGAGCATTACAAGGGATTGCTGAAAATCAAACGTCGGTATGATCCCGAGAACCTTTTAACGTTCCATCACTGTCTTGGGTCATATACAGCAAAGGTAGGAGTTTGTTTTTTAACTCCTAATATATATTTACAAAAGCGTAAGTGTAATTTATCTACTTCCTTATAATTATAAACACCCCATACTTCACTTCCATATGTTAAAATAGGCACAATCATTGAATCAAAAAGTGACAACTTCGTTTTAATATCAAGCTTGACTTTATCAAAATACATTCAAAAGATTATTGTATGCCCTAAGAGCTTGATCATGTAGGGCTTTAACAGCATTTACAATGTTTCCAGTATACGTGAATTTAATACCAAGGTATACAAAGTTATCAACAATTTCAATTTTTTCATTGTCAATATAGAACTCAGGATAGGAAATTTGCTTCCTTTTTTCAAAAACGCAAATTTTAGTTTTATTTACATAGATTTTTAGCCCCCATTTTTGCTGAATACTGATGTATAGCATCTATTTGTGACTGTAGACTGTTAGGATCAGTAGTGAACAAAACAATGTCATCTGCAAATAAAATCATATACATTGATAAAAGCTCATAATCTTTGTCTTTTAATGAATTAAAATCCAATAATGATGACAAGTACTGCGTGAGAGTTTTTTTTCGTAACTCAACTTCTTCGGACACGGACCTATACTAACTTACTACAGCTTAATAACACATCCATCATGACTTTAAAATAATCTACTAACGATTATTTTACGATGTCAGCAACATATTCTAAAGAAAACAAATTAATATAAATAGTTAGAAAAACGGACCCGTGTACATCGGCGCGTGTACATAGCTCCGCAATCAGTTTGAAAACATATGATAAAAAACCGGGTGAAAAAAGTTTTAATAATAAAAATTGGAAAGTGTTGCCATAATACTGAGAGGTAAATGAAAAGAGAGAAAATGCTTTAAAAATGCTAACATACTTCTGTAACTTGAAGTATATAAACGGGCGTACGGGCAGTTTTTATTTATTTATTCTTCT